>CM033722.1:18527520-18532520 GCA_019671005.1 Hibiscus mutabilis | reverse complement strand
ATTCCAAAGTTAGTTCAATATATATGACCATCAACGAGAAAAAGAAATGCAATAGCTAAATGATGGTGTACAATATCAGTCAGCCATAAACTTTGTGTTTGTGGATGGAATCCCCCGAAAAGGGTTAGAATGGCAGTTCTTGATCCTTGGGAGGTACCAAATAAATGACTACTTGAATCGGGGTTTTGAGCATAAAGATTCGACTGCCCTAAAAAAATGGGCCTAACCCTTGAGGATGCGGTAATACATCTAAGAAATTATTCCATCGAACATATTCCCCCCAGGATCCAGGAATAGCAACATAGACTTAGTGCCCTGTCCAAGCCAAGGAACTTACTCCGAATAGTCCTGACAAATGATGTTTGAGACGAGATTTGGCATTTTTGAACCATGAAACGCTCGGTTTCCATTTCGCTTGTAGGTGTAACCAACCTGCTAATAAGGATAGAGCAAAAAGAAATAATAGAAAAACAGCTCCAGTATAAAGATCTTCATTAGTACATAACCCGATTGTATACCACCATTGATAAACACCAGAGTAAGCGATATTCACTGGGCCAGGAGTGCCCCCTCTATTAAAAGCTTCAACAGCTGGTTGACCAAAATGAGGATCCCAAATTGCATGAGCAATCGGTCTTACATGTAAAGGATCCTGTACCCATGCCTCAAAATTTCCTTGCCAAGCTACATGAAACAGATTTTTGGAAGTCCACAGAAAAATTATTGCTAATTACCCGAAGTGAGAAGTAAAAATATTCTGATAAAGACGTTCCTCAATAATATCATCATGACTCTCGAAGTCATGCGCGGTAGCAATACCAAACCAAATACGACGAGTAATGGAGTCCTAAGCTAATCCTTGGCTAAACCTTGGAAATCTTAATGCCTTTCAAATCCTCCTAGCCATTATTCTACTGCAATAATTCTTGCTAAGAAGAATGCCCATGTTGTGGCAATTCCACCCAAAAGGTAATGGGTTACCCTATAGCACGTCATTGTACAATGCTCAAGGCTCTAGACTGAGTAGCATAAGCAACTTTTAATTTATTATGAGCCTAAACGATGGATTCAATAAGTTCTTGCCAATAACCACATCCGTTGAATAGAAACATTAAACTAAAAGCCCATACAAAATGAACACATAAGAAAAGAAGGTCATATGTAGATAATAAAGAACCATAAGACTGAATTACCTATGATGCTTGTGCCCATAAGAAATCGCGAAGCCATCCATTAATAGTAATAGAGCTTTGCGCAAAATTTCCTCCTGCGATATGAGTTACCACCCCTTGATCACTTATACTACCCCAAGCATCTGACTGCATTTTCCAACTGAAATGGAATATTGCTACCGAAATTGAATTGTACATCCAGAATAGTCCTAAGAAGACATGATCCCAAGCAGATACTTGACACGTCCTCCCTCTTCCAGGCCCGTCACAAGGGAAACGAAAACCGATATTTGCTTTATCCGGTATCAAATGTGAGCTATGAGCAAATAGAACACCTTTCAAGAGTATCAATACCTTGACATGAATCGTAAATGCATGAATGTGATGGACCAAAAAATCTACAGTTCCTAATGGAATAGGTAACAAAGCAACTTTGCCACCTATTGCCAATAAATCACCGCCATCCCAGGTCAAACGGGTGCTTGCTGTTGCACTAGGAGTCGTTGCACCGGGTGCTAAAGTATTGGTGTTTTGTATCCATTAAGAAAAGACGGGTTGTAATTGTATAGCGGTATTTGAAAACATATCTTGCAGACGCCTTAAAGCGCTCATGGTATCATTATGAATATACAAACCAAAACTGTGAAAGCCTAGAAATATACATGCCAGTTCAGATGTGATATGATTGCATCACGATGCCTAAGGACATGATCTAATAGATCATTGTATTGAGTATTTGGATCATAGTCTCTTACCATAAAAATGGTTGCATGCGCAGCAGCACCCACTATGAGAAATCCACCAATCCACATGTGATTTGTGAACAATGACAGTTGTGTACCATAATCAGTAGCTAGATATGGATAAAGGGGCATGTAATACATATGGTGAGCTACAACAATGGTTAAAGAACCTAACATAGCTAAGTTAAGAGATAATTGGGCATGCCATGATGTTGTTAGGATTTCATATAGTCCTTTATGCCCTTGGCCTGTAAATGGACCTTTATGAGCCTCTAAAATATCTTTTAGGCCATGCCCAATGCCCCAGTTGGTCCTATACATGTGACCTGCTATTAGGAAAAGAATTGCAATAGCTAAATGATGGTGTGCAATATCAGTCAACCATAGACCCCCAGTCACTGGATCTAATCCTCCACGAAAAGTAAGAAATTCCGCATATTTTGACCAATTCAAGGTAAAAAATGAGGTTGCTCCCTCAGCAAAATTGGGATAAAGTTCAGCCAAAAGATCATGATTCAAGATAAACTCATGGGGAAGTGGGATATCTTTAGGGTATACTCCAGCATTTAGAAATTGGTTTATCGATAAAGATACATGTACTTGATGCCCCGCCCAAGAAAGGGACCCGAGCCCTAGTAGCCCTGCTAAATGGTGATTCAACATAGATTCTACATCTTGGAACCAAGCCAATTTTGGGGCCGCTTTGTGATAATGGAACCAACAGGCAAAATGCATTAAGGCAAAAAAATAGGCAAAGTATAAAAAGGGAAAGACTTTTTTTTACATTTTTTGATTTCATCAATTTTTTATATATCATAATAGATATAGATCCCAATCTATCCTATATCCTATAGATTTGAATGGAGATATAAAAAAGAAAGGTACAATAAATTAAATAAAAATTCTTCTTTTTTTGCTAGATAGCGTATGGAATATAAATAAAAAAAGGTTATATCATATTGTTTTTTTTCTAGAATAGAAGCATTTTATGTGATTTTCCCATCTCTATTCATTTTTTTTATAAAATTTGCATAACATTTGTATAGTATATATATAGTTATAATCTAGAAAATCTATAGTAATAGATAAATAATTACATAAAAAGTCCGATCATTTTTTTGTTTTAAAAATAAAATAGATGTCTTTGACATCCAACTATAGCATTGAATAACCTTTTTTTGAATGGCAGTTCCAAAAGCATGTACTTGTAAATCAAAAAAGCATGTTCAAAAAAATGTTTGGAAAAAGAAAGGATATTGGGGGGGCGTTGAAAGCTTTTTCGTTAGCAAAATCTCTTTCTACGGATAATTCAAAAAGTTTCTTTGTACGAAAAATGAATTTAGAGTAATCTGAATTGGTTTAACTCGAATAAGATACAAATGTTTTCTTTTTTGAATTAAGGTTTTCTCTTTTGATTTTGAATATCTTTTTTTTTCATTTCCGAGGGTGGGGATTCTTATTTTCCCCATCGCCCATTTGTTATGTTAGTGTTATAATAATTTGTTATTTTTATAATATTGAATTTTGAATAAATAATAATAATAATAATAATTTTGATATTTATACTATATGGGAGCACATACATAAGAGCTTTAACAGGGTTGTCGAAACTAATACATTAAATTAAAAATTAAGTTTAAATTTTGTAACTTTATGAATCATTATTTCTCTAAGTTACTATATATCATTCCTTTGCTTTCAACCCACTTGAGAAAAAACCCCTTTCTAATTTAGTGGATATACAAATAATGTATCAATTTTAAGTGATCTAAAAAAATCCTATGCTTGTATAAGAAGATGAATCAAGATATATTTTTAGAATTAGAAATTTGAAATACTTTTTTGAAGTATGGTACAATTATGGCAGGAATCGAAATGTTTTTTATATAACATAACGCGTACAACCCAATATCTAGTTGGTTTGATAAATCCTTAAAACGTAAAGTCCTAACGATTAATACAAAGCTATCCAAATTATATAAATCTTTTGAAATCGTTGGATGTGGTGCTCAAATTGCGATCTATAAAAATCATATTCTTTCATTCATTTATTCATTCAATTGATAAACATTTTTTAAGGATTCATAAAAATCATACAAAAGAATGAGAAATGAATCACTAAAAAATGAAAATGATAAAGAACCCCTTTTTGTTTTGTTGATGATCCTTTACTCCGATAGCATCTAGGGTTCCTCGAACAATGTGATATCTCACATTGGGTAAATCCTTAACCCTTCCCCCTCTTACTAAGACTACAGAATGTTCTTGTGAATTATGACCAATACCAGGTATATAAGCAGTGATTTCAAGCCCAGAGGTTAATCGTACTCTGGCAACTTTACGTAAGGCAGAGTTTGGTTTTTTTGGGGTGATAATGGAAAAGTTGATAGATAAGTCACCCTTACTGCCACTCTACAGAACCGTACATGAGATTTTCACCTCATACGGCTCTTCGTTCAATTCTTTTGAAGTCATTGGGTCCTTTTCCTCATTCGAGAATCTCCTCCCTTCTTCCACTATGTCCTAAAGAGTAACTAGGACAAATTCAGTTATGTTTTCATGTTCCAATTGAACACTTTCCATTTTTGATTATTCTCAAAAGAGAAGATTTTTTTTACCAAACATCTGCGGATCCAATCACACGATCTTATAATAAGAACAAGAGATCTTTCTCCATCAATCTCTTTTCTTTGCCCCTCATTCTTCGAGAATCAGAAAGATCCTTTTCAAGTTTGAATTTGTTCATTTGGAATCTGGGTTCTTCTACTCCATTTTTATTTACTTATTTATTATTTTCCCTCTTTTTTGATTTCTTTTTTTATTTTATTCCCTTCCATCATTCCTTAAGTCCCATAGGTTTGATCCTATAGAATCTGACCCGTTTTCTCATTGAGCGAGGGATACAAAATAAATTAGACTAATTTTTTGATCAAAAGCACTATGTGAAATCTTCGGTTTTTTCCTCTTTCTCTATCCCTATCCCATAGGTCCAGCATTTGAATCAATAGAGAACCTTTTCCTCTATATCTATATGAATCAATATTATTACATTCCAATTCCTTACGGATACCCCCAAGGAAAATCT